>JARHVA010005360.1:452500-457500 GCA_037957365.1 Torreya grandis
GTGACTAGGGATGATGAAGGTTGATGAGGGAGTGATTAGGGAGGATGAGGGATGATGAGGGAGTGATTAGGAATAATGAGGGAGTGACTAGGGATGATAAGGGATGATGAGGGCCAATGAGGGAGTGATTATGGATGATGAGGGTCGATATAGGAGTGATTATGGATAATGAGGGGAAATAAGGGTTGATAAGGGAGTTAGTAATGGATGATTGGGGATGATGCAGGTTAATAAGGGTGTGATTAAGGACAATGAGGTCCATTGAGGGAGTGATTAGGGATGAATATATATGATGATGAATTGTGATGAGGGAGTGACTATAAAGGATTAGGGATGATGAGGATCAATTAGGGAGTGATTAGGGATGATGGGAAATGATGAGGGGTGGTGAGGGAGTGATTAGAGATGATAAGGGATAGTGAGGGCTAATGAAGGAGTTATTGGAAGCAAAATGACTAAGAGGGAGGGTGTGAATAAATATTTAAAAAATTTCAATCAATTACCCTTAAACATTCATGAATCATTCAAAGTAACTTAATGATCTAACAATGCATTAAGAACCAGTCACATGAGCATCAAACAAGATAACACATCACATATATGGGAAACCCTAATGGGGAATAAAACCCACTAAAAATTCTTGGAAAAACTATCCTATAAGATAATGTATCAAATTTAGTTGATCACTAACCCAACATGGAGTGCTAACCCTAAATTTATCAAGCACCCACTTGACTTTAGTAAGCACCTAGTTGATAGGAGGCTACAACCCCCTATGACTAAGCACCAACTCAATCAAAGGATAATTTTGAAAGCACAAAAATAAAATGTAGATAAAACTCCCTCTTTACCAATCACCAACTTATCCAATACCAATTCCACAAGTACTACCTATAAGGAATCTTCAACTCCCTCTTTGATCAAGCACCAACTCAACCAATCACACTTATTTATTCTACTCTTCCACTCAACTCTCTATCTGCTCTATCTAAAATATATCCACTATCATACATTAAGAACATATTATTTGATACAAATTTGATATCCTCTCAATAAATAATAAACATATAGTTATCACTCCTTCAAATCTATTCCACTTGATCTCTCTCAAAACTGCCTCTAGGCTTCATCGCTCAACTAGCCCTCTTCAAGACTGAATATGCCATATGACCTTGATATTTAAATATATAACACATATATTATTATCATTAAATGCATATATTCTCTCTCTTTATGTTTTATAACATGTTACCCCAACCTCTTTAGGCTCATTGATTTATCAATTCATTCACTTGCTCTCAACTTCTCCAAATAGGCCTAAAATGCCTTACTTATATAAAAGACTCTTAATCACACAACTTTTGGTTGGAAACACATAATCAACACATTTGTTTGATTAAAAAATATGTATTTAAGGTCCTATAAATAGGTATATATGACCCTTCCCCATCTCTCATTAAGACTAACTGAGGTATTTATTTAAGGTCCTCTAAATACGTATCTAGGACCCTTCTCCAATTAGGACTCTTTTAGGTATTTATTGGCACATGTAACCTCTGCATGGGAACTTGACATATTAATGAGAGATGGGGAAGGGTCCTAGATACCTATTTATAATGATATTATATAATGATTATACAGAGGTTACATGTGCCAATAAATACCTAAAAGTCCTTATCAGGTTTATATACCCTTTATTCTATGCACTCAAGAGACATCAAAACCACTTTTCATGCCTTTTCCTAAAAACCATAACCTCATACTTCATTATCACTCCTAAAAAAACTTTTTTTACCTCTTTAAATGATCTCCTTCACACATTCACCTTGAAATCTAATCCTCATACCTCATTAGGCTAGGAAGGGCTAAAGAATGGTCTAGGTGCAGACCAAGATTGAAGGACATACCTTCAAAGACTCACTTTGAAACACTTATGAGTGCATCCACACCTTATTATCATGCTCACAACACCTTCAAAACCTCTCACATTCTTGAGTTCACTCACCTCATCATGCCACCAGCTCATACCTTCACCATGCCATGACTAGGATCAAGATTCTAATTCACTTGACACCTTGACCTATTATTTCTATGTCATGACCTTAAAAAACATCAAAAAATAAGACATAAGACATCATAACACACTCATATCACTTCACCATTCTCTTTTTGATGAAAATAGTCTTTCACAACCTCACACAGACCTAAAACCACATAACCAAGCTTCATATGACTTGACATCTCTCTTCCATGCACTTGAACACTTTTGAAACCAAAACTCACAAGATGCAACATAAATGAAAACATCAACCTTGATCACTAATTACCTTTGAGAAAAATATGACACCAACTGAGGACACACTCTCAATAAGATACTCATATCCATAATACTTGCTCACTGATAAACACTTTCTTTATGCCACTAACACGCTCAATCACTTGACCAGACAAATATTTGACATAAATGACCATTATGCCTTTATATGATGCACCCTTTTGACATCAATGACAACAACATGCCAAAAAACTCCCCCTTTATCATTGATGGAAAATACATTACAATCTAAAATCACTTCAAAATGGTAATTTTCCCATCTGCCATTCTCTCCCTTTTGACATTAATGACAAAGGATCTTCCACAAATTACCATATAATCCTTGGATCTAAACTTCAATAAACAACACAATGAAATGCTAACAAAAACTCACCTCAGGATCATAAAAATTATTTTAGGTAACTTATGGAACACTTGAACTATACCTTAATAAACCATGCTTCTTATGACTTCTACATCATTGTCTTGACACTTCACAACATAGAATTATAAAGCTCCCTTAACTCCATGCATACCTTCTTAGCACTACTCACCTGATTTTTTAGATAATAAACCACCTAATTAGTTCCCCTTAAGCACTTAGCTTCCTTAATGATTGTCAACAAAAGGAATTACACATAATTCTTGTCTTAGATGTTCAAATTTTGCCTTTGGAAGTGGCTTGATCAAAATGTCTGCAACCTGATCCTTTGTAGAAACATATTCAAGTTTAACACTTTGTTCTTCAAGAAATGATACCTAATGGGAATGTGCTTAGTATCTAAGTGCATGCCAAGATTATTTGAGACACTTATAGTACTTGTATTATCACAATAGATAAGGCTAGGACCATCATACTCCACCTTGTAGTCTTTTAAGGTTTATCTCATCCATAGGACTTGAGTGTAACATGAAACTATTGTAATGTATTCAACCTCATAATTAGATAATTCCACAGATGGTTGCTTCTTGCTTATCCATGAAACTAGGCACTCACCTAAGAAGAAATCTCCTCCACTAGTACTCTTCCTATCATCTAGTATCCCTACCCAGTCTACATTTGTATAGGCTATCAAGTTAAACTCATTACTCCTTGGGTACAACAACCCAAACTCCATAGTCCCCTTAAGATACCTAAGTATCCTTTTGATTGCTTGCAGATGATTTTATTTTGAAATTTCTAGAAATATTCCCACAAGAACTACTACTTACATGATGTCAAGTCTAGAGGTAGTGGTGTATAGAAATATTCCAATCATTGACCTATATTAAGTTTCATTGACCTTTGGAGACTCATATTCCTTGCTTAACTTACACCCTGTGATCATAGGTGTGTTAACAACCTTGCAATCTTCCATTTAAAACTTCTTCAACATCTCTTTTATGTACTTAGCTTGTGAGATGAATATACCTCTTTCTGATTGATTGATTTGTAGCCTAAAAATAATGATAGTTCTCCTCACATGGACATCTCAAACTCCTTCATCACATCTGTAAAGGCTTTAGTCATACTCTCATTATTTACACCAAAGACGATGTCATCCACATAGACAACTACTATCAACTGATGGGCATCTTCTATATTTATGTATAGATTACCATTTGAAACTCCTCTTTTGAATCCTTGATCTAATAGATACCTACTTAATCTAGCATACCAAGCTCTAATAGCTTGATTTAGACCATAGCCTTTTTCAATCTATAAACATAGTTCTTGTTACCTAATAGTGAGAACCCCTCAGGTTGCTCTATGTACACTTCCTCTTCCAAATTCCCATTTAGAAAGGTAGATTTGACATCCATCTGGTACCGTTTGAACCCTTTAAATCCTACATAAGCTAGAAATAATTTGATGGCCTCCAATATTGCTACTGGATCAAAGGTATCCTCAAATTATACCCCTTCAACTTTTGCATACCAATCTAGACATTTTCCTAGTGACTTCTCCATCTTCATTCAACTTGTTTCTAAACACCCATTTTGTGCCAATGACATTCTTCTCTTTAGGCCTACGAACTAGTTCCAAAGTCTCATTATTCTCTATTTGATCTAATTCCTCATTCATGGCACCTATCCAAAACTTGTCTTTGTTTGTTTCTACAAGGTTCTTAGGTTAAATTTTAAACAATAGAAAAACATTCTCTTGGCTTAAGTTACTTACCAATCTTATTTTTGTTTGCATACATGTATCCTTATTTCTAATGATTTGTGATTTAGGATGATCTCTTTGAATCTATCTTGAGGGGCCTTTTGAATATTGTCTTTCCTCAACTTCTTCTTCCTCATCAATCTCTATTATTTCTTATTCATTTTTAAAGTTCAGATTCTCTAATGTATCCTTTGATTGTGAGTGTGATTTCTTCGTCTCATCAATCTTCACATTGGTGCTTTCCACTATCTTCTACAACCTCTTATTATAACATATATAGTCTGAGCTCACAAATGAGTATCCAAAGAATATACCTTCATCAGACCTAGAATCAAACCTACTTAAGTCTTCCTCATCTCTTTTGATGAATCATTTGCTCCTAAACACTCTAAAGTGTTCCACATTAGCAGGTATGCCTTTCTAAAGCTCATAAGGGGTCTTGTTGACATTAGTCCTTATCTATCCTTTATTCAAAATATATATTATAGTGATCACTTCCTCTCTCCAATATCCATCTACTAACCTTGAATCATTTAA